>VMBQ01001502.1:167318-178372 GCA_007657795.1 Dreissena rostriformis
GGCACGGACCAAAAAAATTGTTAGGATCGGGGGCAAAAAATAGGGTCGGTCGGGTTCCCTGAACCAAGACTTTTTTTTTTTGCCTTATGGACAAGAACAGTTTAAAAGTTTTCACAACATAGGCCCTTTATAAGCAAATGTTCAATGTTTGTGACCCTCGGGGCAGTTAAACACAAAATAGGCCTTATACATGTATAAGCAAATTTTCAATTTTGTGATCCCCGGGGCAGGGTCAAATTTGACCCCAGGGGCAAAATTTGAACAAATTTGAAAGAGGTTCACCCCAGGAACACTCCTGAGAAATTTCATCAGAATTGGACCAGTAGTTTAGGAGAAGAAGATGTTTAAAGAAAAAGTTTACGCACTAACGCTCGCACGACGGGAACAGGACCATGACATAAGCCCCACTGGCCTCTGGCCAGTGGAGCTAAAAACCTGTTAAGAATTATTACATTTGCCACCTTTTTCTTTTATTTAACTTTTATGTTTTTGGCAAATGAAAAAACTAAACACAACTTCAAATGAATACAAACCCTGAAGCCCAGAAAGAAAAAAAAATGAATAATTTGTCTTATTATCATTCTCAGGAATTCTTGCCTGCTTTGCCTCCAACTATATTATCAACTATAACTGTATTTGTATTGTTCATAAAAATATGTTCAGGGCAACAGATAAGATTTTGGGTCAATCAGTTTTCACTGCAAGCTTTTTGTAACAATTGGTTTTTTCCCTCAAAACTATTTGTCAATTAGTTTTTTTTTACAATATGATCAAAACGTACATATATTTCTGGATCAGATTAGCTCTTCGTTTTTGGATATTGATAATTCTCAGCAATTTTTATTCCAATTAAGTCATTATAAATTCACAGTGACAATGGTTGTTTGTAAATATTAGTATTAATTGTATATTGACAAATGGAGGATGGAGTCATTTCGTTTCAACCAGTTTCAACACTCTTGCCTTTCAGTCTCAGAGCATACTCACATTGCCAAACCCTCTCCATCAATGACAAGCCAGTGGAAATCACGTTGTTATTAGTTTTTGAGACACTGAATCGCAGGCTTGCGGTGTTTTGAGCCGAATATTTCAGAATCTGTCACCACCTGCGCTATTGAATCTGATAGTATACTCTTCCCAATGTCTTTTCCCGACGTTTTGGGTCTCGTTAGAAATTGTAAAATATTGGGCCCGCACGCCATTTATGAAAGTTTCCTTATCCGTCGGCGTTTATCAGAAAACATTTTCCCGAACTTATTTCGCTGAAAGTATCTTTTTATATTGACACCGGCCCAAAACGGTGTCTACATTTACTAACTGAAAATAGTACGGCCGCACTAAAGGTTACAATAAACTAATCAAAATTAAACGTGGTACGGCGGAAAATGGAAAAACTTAAACAACCAACAATCGATTTCAATTCGTTTTCCATTTTCATAATAATTTTCTGTACGATTGATTTTTAATTTCAATTCGTTTTCTGTCAAATACAAATCGTAAAAAAGATAAAACGAACCTTATCTGTTGCCCTGTATGTTAGTGATTTAGTTAACAAATTGATAAATAGCATTAAAAAGGGCAACTAGCATGATGTTAATATATAATAAGAGATTTATTCAATAAAGTATTATGGCAAAGTAAAGGCAGAGACAGAATTTTTTCTGACATATATCCAGACGTACGGACGTACAGTCGTTTGGACAGACAAATTAACTGCTATATGCTGCACTCTCTTTGAATGGGGGTGGGACATAAACATTAATAAAGGGCATTTAATTAAGGTATATACCTAATCAAGGACCATATCTCCAAAGTGCCTAATGGGATTGGGCTGGTTATTTAAAATGACCTCCATTTTATGCTCGTAAACCCTTTTAGAAAGTTTGGTGCAATCCAATTAAAACTGATTGAGACAAATAGCAGAAACACTAAAATGCAAGATGATTGACAAAGTGACTTACAGACTAATGCATAGTGTGGATAAGCCTCCTTTTGGGGACATGAGTAATTAAATAAGAAAATGACCTTCGTCTTGTATCGATTCCAGGATCTCTAGGAAGAAAGGCTCATGCACTACCACTAGACCACGCCATCTCTTAGTGTTAACAGAATATTTTGCAGCCTATATAAAAAGGACTTAACAACATAAACACTATGTTACATATGCTCCTTAAAGAAAATGTTTCCAAAAGTGTAACAGTTTCCAAGGTTGAGGTTCAAACAATAATTAGTGTATATCACATGTAAATGAGCCTTGCTCTGTGAAAAGGGGTTTAACCCTTTGAGCGCTGGAACCGGATTTTGAAGGCCTTTGCAAACAGTTTGGATCCAGATGAGACGCCACAGAACGTGGCGTCTCATCAGGATCCAAACTGTTTGCTATTCTGATAGTGGTCTTAGAAAAAAAATCGAAGAANGAATTATGGCCGAAACAAGTTGAACTGTATACATAACCCCCAAAGGAGAAAAAAATCACTGACTACATTTTCACAAGTTCACAGTACACATGTTTGTTTTTTCCTACTAGAAAAGAGCAACAACCATTGTTATTTTAGGAAACCTCCACCAGTTGACTATCACAAAGGTAAACTAAGGTGGATTTTTTTCAAACATTCCTTCCAATTGCTTAGTTGGTGATTACTGCCAAAACATTTGGAAAAAATCATGAAGAAAGATAAAACATTAAAAAGTTTCAGCATTTCATCTGATTGTTTCGTGTTCCAAATTATAATATCCTGTGAAAAAAAAACTGGGAATTAATTACCCCAAACCTTTTCTAAATGCAAGTCCCTCAAAAGGGGCCAAGAACATTTAGGGAGGGATCAAGGACATTCTACATTTGGAAAGGAGTCAAGGACATTCCCCATTTAGGTAGGGGTCAAGGCATACCCCATTTAGAGAGGGAACAAGGACATTCCACATTTAGAGAAGGAACAATGACATTCTACATTTACGGAGGGATCAAGGACATTCCCAATTTAGGTAGGGGTCAAAGACATTCCCAGTTAGGTGAAATCAAGGACATTCCCCATTAAGAGAGGGGTCAAGGACATTCCCCACTTAGGGAGGGGTCAAGGTCATTCCCCATTTAGGTAGGGATCAAGGACATTCCCCATTTAGGGAGGGGTCAAGGTCATTCCCCATTTAGAGAGAGGTCAAGGTCAATCCCCATTTGGAGAGAGGTCAAGGTCATTCCCCATTAAGGGAGGGGTCAAGGTCATTCCCCATTTAGAGACTGGTCAAGGTCATTCTCCATTTAGGGAGGGGTCAAGGTCTTTCCCCATTTAGAGACTGGTCAAGGTCATTCCCCATTTAGGGAGGATCAAGGACATTCCCCATTAAAAGAGTGGTCAATGTCATTCCCCAATTAGGGAGGGGTCAAGGTCATTCTCCATTTAGGGAGGGGCCAAGGACATTCATTTTGTGAGGGGTCAAGGACATTCCACATCAAGTGAGGAGTCAAGAGCATTCCCCATTTAGGAAGGGGTCAAGGACATTCCCATTTAGGTAGGGATCAAGGGCATTCCCAATAAGGTAGGGGTCAAGGACATTCCCCATTCAGGGAGGGATCAAGGACATTCCCCATAAATGGAGGGATCAAGGACATTCCCCATTCAGGGAAGGATCAAGGACATTCCCCATAAGTGGAGGGATCAAGGACATTCCTCATTTAGGGAGGGGTCAAGGACATTCCCCATTAATGGAGGGATCACGGACATTCCTCATTCAGGGAGGGATCAAGGACATTCCCCTTTAATAAAGGGATCAAGGACATTCCTCATTTAGGGATCGATCAAGGACATTCCCAATAAGGTAGGGGTCAAAGGCATTCCACATTTAGGGAGGGATCAAGGACATTCCCCTTTAATGGAGGGATCAAGGACATTCCTCATTTAGGGATCGATCAAGGACATTCCCAATAAGGTAGGGGTCGAGGGCATTCCACATTTAGGGAGGGGTCAAGGACATTCCACATTTAGGGAGGGGTCGAGGACATTCCCCATTTAAGGAGGGATCAAGGACATTCCCCATTTAGGGAGGGGTCAAGGACATTCCATATTTAGGGAGGGATCAAGGACATTCTCCATTTAGGGAGGGATCAAGGACATTCCCCATTTAGGGAGGGATCAAGGACATTCCCCATTAAGGGAGGGATCAAGGATATTGCACATTTAGGAGATTCACATACCCTTATTTCAGTCAATGAAGTAATGTGGTAACATGCCTACCAATGGTAAATGTGTTCTGTAATTTGCTTTTAAACAATGTTTAATAATGTCAGTCACCTTTGGCCCAATACCCTAAATGACCTTTATTCTAATCAGTTAAGAACTTTAAACAGCGAGAACATGACATGTTAAAGACTAATGGCTTCAAAATAAAAAATGGATTTCTGTGACAAACATAATTATTTTGCTCAAAACTCTACTGAACTGAACCTAAAATTTAAGAAAGGAAATTAGTTAAAATTAGATTTGTTTATAATATGGTTATCAAATGAAGCTATATGAAGACTATAATATTAACTAGAATTATAAATGAAGTAGCAGATCTACCAAAATAATTGGCAAGTTCAAATCATATGTGGATTACAACACAACATCAAAAGATGTGTTAGATATACTCACCCCAGTTGTGGCCTAAAATTAGCAATTGACACATATCTTAATAATATTTTTTTTCAGTGAATTAAGCCCGTAGAAACTGGTCACCCAAGTAATGGTAAATAATAATATTATTTTATGGTAAGTTAATTAAAAAGCAAATTTTCCACAATTAAGTATCAACACATGCATAAAGCCCATTAATATTGATTGTATGTTAACCAGTTAACAAAGTTGTTTGCCATTTAAAACCGAAATATAAGCCAAGATTAGTAAAGCGATGTGAACATAAAAGGAATCTATTAGCAAACAGCATGAACATTTATGCATGAAAGGGCTACAATCTCAACAAATAGCTTAAGCCAAACAATAATTGTTCAATCAACATGCCAGTAGTTGTCACAAATTCAAACAATGATAATCTGGCTGTTCAAATGACCTTTTGATGAACTTTTGGCAAGTTTGTGACCTTGACCTACATTAAAAGTATGTAATTCACGATCCTCACTCTAATCATCTAGTTGTTAATTTGTGCCCAAGGAAACTGAGATCAGTAGCTCTACTGAGCATACAGCACCTTTGACCCAAGGTATTTCATAGACCTGACATAAGATCAAAGAATCACGCATTTCATTTGACCTCCTTTTCTTATATTACTAAAATATCCCAGCTTCTGAAATAGCAATGACCTTGAAAAGACCCTGACCTTTAAAGTAACAGTGAGTCACAACACCATCAATATTTGTGTGCACATATCAATTTGCATGATACTAGTAGTATATGAAACCCCTTTCTGGGGTGAGGTAGAGGGCAAGACATTAACTTTATCAACCACTTTTTGGACCTACTGACATTTAGCACTAAATTAAGTGTGGTGCTTTCACATCATTCAATATTATCACACAAAAAATGTTCCATGCCAATGAACAATTGCCAAGATGATAACAAGCCTGATATGTTTAGAACTCTTTACTTAAATTCTAAACATGTCTCAGAAAATGTTTTCAGTTTTGTATGGTTCTGTTGAGTCACATGGTGAGTACATGGTAAATGGCATTGAAACTTGATTCTGTACTATGAACATGGAATTGGCATTGAATCTTGATTCTGTACTATGTACATGGAATTGGCATTGAATCTGCCATCCCAAGCGAGGTTTGTATGTCAGCTCCCTACACTCAAAATAAAAGAGCAATATTTCCATCGAAACTGAAGTTATTGAGTGTTAACCATTTTTCTCTGTTTAGTTACAGTGACCTTGACCTTCAAAATTGCTAACAATTAGTGCTTATACTTACTATTCTACCTTAACTTCAAATAGGCTAGGCCTCCATGTAAGGCCTCCATGTATGCCAGCAATCATGTCCTAATTTTTTATAAGATTGGTCAATGCAAAATACAGTAATTGAAAGTTATTGACCGAAAAACCACTATTTCACTGTTTTTTTTCTATTATAAGTTACAGTGACCTTGACCTCAACCTGACACGCTATTTATACAATTATAGGTCTTCTTGTGATCTTGCTATATCCAAAGTTTTATCAAGATTAATCACAATAAACTGAAGTCGTTGACAGGAAACCACCAGTTTGACTAAAAGATACTCAATTTTGGAGCAGTCTTGTGCAGTGGGGGATGATGTAGTGACCAGAGGAAACCCCACCTGGTAGTAGAGACAACCAACACAGCTCTTATTTGCACGGAGCGGGGATTGAATCCAGGCTGCCTCAGTGAGAAGCACATGTACTGAATATTGATTATGGGAAGTCTTTTTTAAACACATTGCCTCCCTCACCAAAAATCTTATCTAGTTGATTCCCTTTTTCATGTACATAACCCCACATTCCAAATTATGTTATCTAGTTCAATTACCTTTTTCCTGCAGATAAGCTCCCTTAACACGTACTCTTATCTTATTCCTTTCCTTTATTCATGCAAAATTATCTCCCTTACCGAATACTCTTCTTTCTCCACCTCTGGAATGGAGGCAGAAATGGATGCACATCTTGAAGGAAAGATGAGCGACTTTGATTTCCGAGGCGTTTTGTTCTTGCTCTTCTTCTTTCTCTTCTTTTTTAGTCCTTTGGGTTTCTCCATTGGAGACGATGTGAGACTCTTCTCAGAACGGTTGTGAAGGGACTTAAGGGGAACGTGGATGTGCGGGAACGATGACCTGCGATGACCTTGGGGAATAATTTCAAAGAAATTTCAATAAAAGACTTATGACAGTAAACTTGGTATAGACATAGTAATCTATTTATACATTATTAATTCAAGACAACCTTTGTAGTTTAAAATTAGCTAAAAATCAACTATGTAATTTAAAAATAGCTTAAAATGAAAAACACATATATTTATACATTAAAGATTACTTATTTCCATTTCGATGGAAGAACAACATTTACTAGTGGCGATGGAAAGAAAACCTAGAATATTGGTATTAGCAAACAAGATTTATATTCTATGACCATGCTATATCTGCAATCTTAATAGTGATATCATATTCCATCTTACAATTGATATCATATTCCATCTTATAAGTGATATCATATTCCATCTTACTAGTAATCTCATATTCCATCTTACTAGTGATATCATATTCCATCTTACTAGTGATATCATATTCCATCTTACTAGTGATATAATATTCAATCTTACTAGTGATTTCATATTCCATCTTACCAATGATATAATTTTCCAATTTACTAGTGATGTCATATTCCATCTTACTAGTGATCTTATATTCCATCTTACTAGTGATATCATATTCCATCTTACTAGTGATATAATATTCAATCTTACTAGTGATATCATATTCCATCTTACTAGTGATCTCATATTCCATCTTACTAGTGATATCATATTCCATCTTACAAGTGATATAATATTCAATCTTACTAGTGATATCATATTCCATCTTACTAGTGATATCATTTTCCAATTTACTAGTGATATCATATTCCATCTTACAAGTGATATCATTTCCCAGCTTACTAGATATATATCATATTCCATCTCATTAGTGATATCATATCTTATCTACCTAGTGATATCACATTCCATCTTACTTGTGAATCATATTATATTTTACTAATGATATCATATTCAATGGTACTCATGATATCATATAACATCATACTTGTGATATCAAATTCCATCTTACTTATTATATCATATTCCATCTTACCAGTGATATATTCCATCTTACTAGAGATCTCATATTCCATCGTTCTTGTGATATCAAAGTCAATCTTACTTATGATATCATATTCAATCTTACCAGTGATATCATATTCCATCTTACTAGATATCTCATATTCCATCTTACTGGTGATATCATATTCTATTTTACTAGAGATCTCATATTCCATCTGCCTAGTGGTATCATACTCCATCTTAAGAGTTATATCATATTCCATCTTACTAATGATATCATATTCAGTCTTACAAGTGACATCATATTCAATCTGACTAGTGATATCATATTCCATCTTACAAGTGATATAATATTCCATTTTACGAATGATATCATATTTAATCTTACTAGAGATATAATATTGCATCTTACTTGTGAAATCATATTCAATCTGACTAGTGATATCATATTCCATCTAACAAGAGCAATCATTTCCCATCTTTCTTGTGATATCATATTCCATCTTACTAGTAATATCATATTCTATCTAACGAGTGATATCATATTCCATCTTATTTGTGATATTTTATTCCATCTTACTTGTGATCTCATATTCCATCTTACTAGTGTTATCATATTCCTTCTAACCATTGAAAGCATATTCCATCTTACTTGTGATATCATATTGTATCTTACTTGCATATTCATTTTACATCTAACTTGGAATACCATATTCCATCTAACTAGTGATATCATATTCCATCTTACTTGTGATATCATATTCCACCTAACTTGGGATACCATATTCCATCTAAATAGTGATATCATATTCCATCTATCTAGTGATATAATATTCCATCTCACTCGTGATATTTATTCCATCTAACAAGTGATATCATATTCAATCTTACTAGGGATACCAATTTCATCTTACTTGTGATATCATATTCCTCCAAACACCTCTCACTGGCAGGGATTGGATTCTCCAGGCTGGGGTGTTCCCAGGGCAGATACTCCACATTGCTAGCAACTAGATCCGTCAGCGATATACTGTAAGACAAACATGGAAGACAACAATGAATGTTACACATTGCTGGCAACTAGATCCGTCAGCGATATACTGTAAAACAAACATGGAAGACAACAATGAATGTTACACATTGCTGGCAACTAGATCCGTCATCGATATACTGTAAGACAAACATGGAAGACAACAATGAATGTTACACATGGCTGGCAACTAGATCCGTCAGCGATATACTGTAAGACAATCATGGAAGACAACAATGAATGTTACATATTGCTGGCAACTAGATCCGTCAGCGATATACTCTAAGACAAACATGGAAGACAACAATGAATGTTACACATTGCTGGCAACTAGATCCGTCAGCGATATTCTGTAAGACAAACATGTAAGACAACAATTAATGTTCCTGTTATTGCCAGCATACCAAGAATAAAGGTAGCAAAAGCCAAAGAAATCTTAATTTTTTGAAGGGTCCGTTATTCTTTCTATACAAGAAGAACTGAAAGGAACTTGTTCACATTTTTTAAACAATGACAAGTCTTTTTTAAATTGTCATTTTACCAAACTGTGAACATGCCTATTGAACAAATGTGTGTCCTGTGTTCATAATGCTAGTCTATAACCCTGCATGCCGGATCAAAAACAAGTGCAGAACTTTTTTATCATCTAAGCAATTATTCTTACATATACAAGAAAACTTTTTATACAATTTCTCAAAGCCCTCATACCTCTAGTGCCCCAGCACTGTTTTGTACTTAACGACTAGAACCCGTAAGAGCTCTAGTGGAGGTTTCCCTGGCTCAAATTTTTCTGTAGCCAAATTTACCTTATTATGTCAGAATTGTTGTCATTTTGGATACTTTAAGGGGTTTAATGAAGAAAAACGTGTAGCCAAATAGAAATATTAATGTTCTTTAGCCGAATTGTCGTGTATCTTTTGTAGCCATTGGCTGATTCAGAGAATGGCAGAGTGAGCTCTGTTTCAGGAAACAGTCTTTTTTGGATGGAAACGGGTCTTAATCCTTTACCACTCAGATACGCTTTTTGACCCATTTGTAGTGAATTAGAAAATAACATTAAATCAAAGGCTTTTCTTAAGAGAATAAAGTTTTAAAGGCTTTATTTCGAACCCAAAGGTACTGATGAGCAGCAAACATCATAAAACCTGAACAGACTATACTGCGAGTAACCTGCAGGCTGTTCTGGTTTTTTGCTGGTTGCATAAAACCATTTTCATTTTTCTTTTGAGCGGGAAAGGGTCTAAACAGAGCATTCCAAGCACACTGAACCTACCCAGGTGACTGTTCGAACATTTTCTCAATGTCCTCGTGCAGACTGCTTGAGTGTTCCATAGTTTGGACTGGATCCATGTCCAGCGTGAACGAGAGTCCGCTCTCCGACGGACCCACAGCGATACTGGCCTTCCGTACCTGATCAACAAAGTGTTAAATTACCTGACCTTATTTCCGGAATCATGGGGCCCATTTTCACAAGCCTAAACTCAACATTAACCCTAAGACTGGATATATCACCATACCATCATCATCATAATTACCATTACCAGCATCATTAGCATCATCATCATCATCATTCTCATCAATCAATCGATAAATAAATTAATAATCAATCAAGCAATCAATCAATCATCATAATCATCAAAAATATCATCATCATCATCATCAATCATCATCATCATCATCATCAATCATCATCATCTACAGTAGAACTAACAGCAGCAAATGCAGCAGCAACAGCAGTTGCAGCAGTGCCCAATCTTAATGTCACACCAATTTTCCAAACAAACAATGAATATTCCGAAACAGCTACATAACAATCTAATAGAGGCTACATACCTGGGAGCCAGGCTGATCATACGGTGTGCCCCCTGAGGACATGTCTGACTCTGCGCTAGGGCTGCGAGGCAGAGGGTCATCCGTGTACTGCAGGAAAGAAAGCATTTGAAAAATGAGCCTCGCTCTAGGAAAAGGGGGTTAAAGGAATGAGCGTAAAGTGTTGCCCCAGCTAAGCCTGTGCAGTCAGCATTTGTACTAGATTTATAGTTAAAACACATGAGACAAAAACCGGTAGCTATTTTATAGGAAATAAACTATTATCAGGAACATCAAATTAAAAAACAAAACAAAAAAAAACAAGTATTTATTTATACAGGTAACGAATACCCATATACTTAGATTATACACTAGTACAACAAGAGCTTGTCACAGTAGTGCCAAATCCCCGCCGAAATGTGTTTGCTTGTATGAGAAAATTTGTTTTAGAGAGA